>VYZN01001902.1:0-12825 GCA_009761285.1 Aphis glycines
AAATCATGAAGATTCTACTTGAAAAAAAACATTTTTGAGGTCACCTATACAAGAATTAATGGAGAATTCAAGAAAAAATGTAATATATGGATACTCTATTGGATAAAATACATATTTCAGGTAATAAATTCAAGAAATCTTGGAAATATCCAGAAAAATATATGATTTAAATAAGATTCTATATGAAATCCTACATTTTTGAGGTCACTTATACAAGAATTATTGGAATAAAAATGGAATTTATGGATACTTTATTGGATATAATTGATATTTAAGGTTATAAATCCAAGGAATCTTGGAAATATCAAGAAAAGTATAAGATTTCATGAAGATTCTACTAAAAAACATACATTTTTGAGGTCACTTATACAAGAGTTATTGGAGATTTCAAGAAAAAAATGGAGTTTATGGATACTCTATTGGATTAAATCCATATTTAAGGTTATAAATGCAAGGAATCTTGGAAATATCAAGAAAAATATATGATTTAAATAAGACTTCATATGAAAACATACATTTTTGATGTGACTTATATAAGAGTTATTGGAATATTCCAGGAATAAAATGGAATTAGTGAAGATTCTATTGGGAATCATACATATATAGGGTTATAAATGCGAGGAATCTTTGAAATATCAAGAAAAATATATGAATTAAATAAGATTCCATATGAAATCCTACTTTTTTGAGGTCACTTATACCAGAGTTATTGGAGTATCCGAGAAAAAAATGTAATATATGGATACTCTATAGGATAAAATACATATTTAAGGTAATAAATGCAAGGAATCTTGGAAATATCAAGAAAATTATATGAAATCATGAAGATTCTACTTGAAAACATACATTTTTGAGGTCACCTATACAAGAATTAATGGAGAATTCAAGAAAGAAATGTATTATATGGATACTCTATTGGATAATATACATATTAAAGGTAATAAATTCAAGAAATCTTGTAAAAATCAAAAAAAATATATGAATTAAATAAGATTCTATATAAAATCCTATATTTTTGAGGTCACTTATACAAGAATTATTGGAAAATTCCTGAAAAAAAATGGAATTTATGGATACTTTTTGGATATAATTCAAATTTAAGGTAATAAATTCAAGAAATCTTGTAAAAATCAAAAAAACTATATGAAATCACGAAGATTTTTCTTGAAAACATACATTTTTGAGGTGACTTATTTAAGAGTTATTGGAATATTCCAGGAAAAAAATGGAATTAATGATGATTCTATTTAAAATTATACTTATTTAGGGTTTTAAATGCCAGGATTCTTGGAAATATCAAAAAATTATATGAATTAAATAAGATTCTATATGAAATCCTACATTTTTGAGGTCACTTATACAAGAATTATTGGAAAAAAAATGGAATTTATGGATACTCTATTGGATAAAATAATTATTTAAGGTTATAAATGCAAGGAATCTTGGAAATATCAAGAAAAATATATGATTTAAATAAGATTCTATATGAAATCCTACATTATTGAGGTAACTTATACAAGAATTATTGGAATAAAAATGGAATTTATGGTTACTTTATTGGATATAATTGATATTTAAGGTTATAAATGCAAGGAATCTTGGAAATATCAAGAAAAATATATGATTTAAATAAGATTCTATATGAAAACATACATTTTTGAGGTGACTTGTTTAAGAGTTATTGGAATATTCCAGGAAAAAATGGAATTTATGAAGAATCTATTGGATAAAATACATATTTAAGGTAATAAATTCAAGAAATCTTGTAAAAATCAAAAAAAATATATGAATTAAATAAGATTCTATAAAAATCCTACATTTTTGAGGTCACTTATACAAGAATTATTGGAAAAAAAATGGAATTTATGGATACTCTATTGGATAAAATACATAATTAAGGTAATAAATTCAAGAAATCTTGTAAAAATCAAGAAAAATAAATGAAATCATGAACATTTTACTTGAAAAGATACATTTTTGAGGTCACTTATACAAGAATTAATGGAGAATTCAAGAAAAAAATGTAATATATGGATACTGTATTGGATAAAATACATATTTCAGGAAATAAATTCAAGAAATCTTGGAAATATCAAGAAAAATATATGATTTAAATAAGATTCTATATGAAATCCTACATTATTGAGGTCAATTATACAAGAATTATTGGAATAAAAATGGAATTTATGGTTACTTTATTGGATATAATTAATATTTAAGGTTATAAATGCAAGGAATCATGGAAATATTAAGAAAAATATATGATTTAAATAAGATTCTATATGAAAACATACTTTTTGAGGATGACTTATTTAAGAGTTATTGGAATATTCCAGGAAAAAATGGAATTAATGATGATTCTATTTAAAATTATACTTATTTAGGGTTTTAAATGCCAGGATTCTTGGAAATATCAAAAAAAAATATATGAATTAAATAAGATTCTATATGAAATCCTACATTTTTGAGGTCACTTATACAAGAATTATTGGAATAAAAATGGAATTTATGGTTACTTTATTGGATATAATTGATATTAAAGGTTATAAATGCAAGGAATCTTGGGAATATTAAGAAAAATATATGATTTAAATAAGATTCTATATGAAAACATACATTTTTGAGGTGACTTATTTAAGAAATATTGGAATATTCCGGGAAAAAAATGGAATTTATGAAGAATCTATTGGATAAAATACATATTTAAGGTAATAAATTCAAGAAATCTTGTAAAAATCAAAAAAAAAATATATGAATTAAATAAGATCTATATAAAATCCTACATTTTTGAGGTTACTTATACAAGAATTATTGGAAAAATCCTGAAAAAAAATGGAATTTATGGATACTCTATTGGATAAAATACATAATTAAGGTAATAAATTCAAGAAATCTTGTAAAAATCAAGAAAAATAAATGAAATCATGTAGATTTTACTTGAAAAGATACATTTTTGAGGTCACCTATACACGAATTAATGGAAAATTCAAGAAAAATATGTAATATATGGATAGTCGATTGGATAAAATAATTATTTAAGGTTATAAATGCAAGGAATCTTGGAAATATCAAGAAAAATATATGATTTAAATAAGTTTCTATATGAAATCGTACATTATTGAGGTCACTTATACAAGAATTATTGGAATAAAAATGGAATTTATGGTTACTTTATTGGATATAATTGATATTAAAGGTTATAAATGCAAGGAATCTTGGAAATATTAAGAAAAATATATGATTTAAATAAGATTCTATATGAAAACATACATTTTTGAGGTCACTTATTTGAGAGTTATTGGAATATTCCAGGAAAAAAATGGAATTAATGATGATTCTATTTAAAATCATACATATTTAGGGTTTTAAATGCCAGGATTCTTGGAACTATCAAAAAAAATATATGAATTAAATAAGATTCTATATGAAATCTTACATTTTTAAGGTCACTTATACAAGAATTATTGGAATAAAAATGGAATTTATGGTTACTTTATTGGATATTATTGATATTTAAGGTTATAAATGCAAGGAATCTTGGAAATATTAAGAAAAATATAGGATTTAAATAAGATTCTATATGAAAACATACATTTTTGAGGTGACTTATTTAAGAAATATTGGAATATTCCAGGAAAAAAATGGAATTTACGAAGAATCTATTGGATAAAATACATATTTAAGGTAATAAATTCAAGAAATCTTGTAAAAATCAAAAAAAATATATGAATTAAATAAGATCTATATAAAATCCTACATTTTTGAGGTTACTTATACAAGAATTATTGGAAAATTCCTGAAAAAAAATGGAATTTATGGATACTCTATAGGATAAAATACATAATTAAGGTAATAAATTCAAGAAATCTTGTAAAAATCAAGAAAAATAAATGAAATCATGAAGATTTTACTTGAAAAGATACATTTTTGAGGTCACCTATACAAGACTTAATGGAAAATTCAAGAAAAAAATGTATTATATGGATACTCCATTGGATAAAATAATTATTTAAGGTAATAAATGCAAGGAATCTTGGGAATATCAAGAAAAATATATGATTTAAATAAGATTCTATATGAAATCGTACATTATTGAGGTCACTTATACAAGAATTATTGGATAAAAATGGAAACTTTCATGGATCTTCTTTTTGGATATAATTGATATTTAAGGTTATAAATGCAAGGAATCTTGGAAATATCAAGAAAAGTGTAAGATTTCATGAAGATTCTACTAAAAAACATACATTTTTGAGGTCACTTATAAAAGAGTTATTGGAGATTTCAAGAAAAAAATGGAGTTTATGGATACTCTATTGGATAAAATCCATATTTAAGGTTATAAATGCAAGGAATCATGGAAATATCAAGAAAAATTTATGATTTAAATAAGATTCTATATGAAAACATACATTTTTGAGATGACCTATTTAAGAATTATTGGAATATTCCAGGAAAAAAATGGAATTTATGAAGAATCTATTGGATAAAATACATATTTAAGGTAATAAATTCAAGAAATCTTGTAAAAATCAAAAAAAAATATATGAATTAAATAAGATTCTATATAAAATCCTACATTTTTGATGCCACTTTTACAAGAATTATTGGAATGTTCAAGGAAAAAATGGAATTAATGAAGAATCTATTGGATTAAACACTCATTTAAGGTAATAAATGCAAGAAATCTTGTAAAAATCAAGAAAAATAAATGAAATCATGAAGATTTTACTTGAAAAGATACATATTTGAGGTCACCTATACACGAATTAATGGAAAATTCAAGAAAAATATGTAATATATGGATACTCGATTGGATAAAAAAATTATTTAAGGTTATAAATGCAAGGAATCTTGGAAATATCAAGAAAAATATATATGATTTAAATAAGATTCTATATGAAATCCTACATTATTGAGGTCACTTATACAAGAATTATTGGAATAAATATGGAATTTATGGTTACTTTATTGGATATAATTGATATTTAAGGGTATAAATGCATGGAATCTTGGAAATATTAAGAAAAATATATGATCTTATAAGATTCTATATGAAAACATACATTTTTGAGGTCACCTATACAAGACTTAATGGAAAATTTAAGAAAAAATTGTATTATATGGATACTCCATTGGATAAAATAATTATTTAAGGTTATAAATGCAAGGAATCTTGGAAATATCAAGAAAAATATATGATTTAAATAAGATTCTATATGAAAACATACATTTTTGAGGTGACTTATATAAGAGTTATTGGAATATTCCAGGAAAAAATGGAAATAATGAAGAATCTATTGGATTAAATACTCATTTAAGGTAATAAATGCAAGAAATCTTGTAAAAATCAAGAAAATTATATGAAATCATGAAGATTCTACTTGAAAACATACTTTTTTGAGGTCACCTATACAAGAATTAATGGAGAATTCAAGAAAAAAATGTAATATATGGATACTCTATTGGATAAAATAAATATTTCAGGTAATAAATTCAAGAAATCTTGGAAATATCAAGAAAAATATATGATTTAAATAAGATTCTATATGAAATCGTACATTATTGAGGTCACTTATACAAGAATTATTGGAATAAAAATGGAATTTATGTTTACTTTATTGGATATAATTGATATTTAAGGTTATAAATGCAAGGAATCTTGGAAATATTAAGAAAAATATATGATTTAAATAAGATTCTATATGAAAACATACATTTTTGAGGTCATCTATTCAAGACTTAATGGAAAATTCAAGAAAAAAATGTATTATATGGATACTCCATTGGATAAAATAATTATTTAAGGTTATAAATGCAAGGAATCTTGTAAAAATCAAGAAAATTATATGAAATCATGAAGATTCTACTTGAAAACATACATTTTTGAGGTCACCTATACACGAATTAATGGAAAATTCAAGAAAAATAAGTAATATATGGATACTCTATTGGATAAAATAATTATTTAAGGTTATAAATGCAAGCAATCTTGGAAATATCAAGAAAAATATATGATTTAATAAGATGTCTATATTGAAATCCTACATATTGAGGTCACTTATACAAGAATTATTGGAATTAAAAATGGAATTTATGGGTTACTTTATTGGATATTAATTGTATTTAAGGTTATAAATGCGAAGGAAAATCTTGGGAAATTAAGAGAAATATATGATTTAAATAAGATTCTATATGAAAACATACATTTTTGAGGTGACTTATTTAAGAAATATTGGAATATTCCAGGAAAAAAATGGAATTTATGATGAATCTATTGGATAAAATACATATTTAAGGTAATAAATTCAAGAAATCTTGTAAAAATCAAAAAAAATATATGGATTAAATAAGATCTATATAAAATCCTACATTTTTGAGGTTACTTATACAAGAATTATTGGAAAATTCCTGAAAAAAAATGGAATTTATGGATACTCTATTGGATAAAATACATAATTAAGGTAATAAATGCAAGAAATCTTGTAAAAATCAAGAAAAATAAATGAAATCATGAAGATTTTACTTGAAAAGATACATTTTGAGGTCACCTATACACGAATTAATGGAAAATTCAAGAAAAATATGTAAATTATGGATACTCGATTGGATAAAATAATTATTTAAGGTTATAAATGCAAGGAATCTTGGAAATATCAAGAAAAATAAATGATTTAAATAAGATTCTATATGAAATCGTACATTATTGAGGTCACTTATACAAGAATTATTGGAATAAAAATGGAATTTATGGTTACTTTATTGGATATAATTGATATTTAAGGTTATAAATGCAAGGAATCTTGAAAATATTAAGAAAAATATATGATTTAAATAAGATTCTATATGAAAACATACATTTTTGAGGTCACCTATACAAGACTTAATGGAAAATTCAAGAAAAAAATGTATTATATGGACACTCCATTGGATAAAATAATTATTTAAGGTTATAAATGCAAGGAATCTTGGAAATATCAAGAAAAATATATGATTTAAATAAGATTCTATATGAAAACATACATTTTTGAGGTGAATTATTTAAGAGTTATTGGAATATTCCAGGAAAAAAATGGAATTAATGATGATTCTATTTAAAATTATACTTATTTAGGGTTTAAAATGCCAGGATTCTTGGAAATATCAAAAAAATTATATGAATTAAATAAGATTCTATATGAAATCCTACATTTTTGAGGTCGCTTATACAAGAATTATTGGAAAAAAAATGGAATTTATGGATACTCTATTGGATAAAATACATAATTAAGGTAATAAATTATAGAAATCTTGTAAAAATCAAGAAAATTATATGAAATCATGAAGATTCTACTTGAAAACATACATTTTTGAGGTGACCTATACAAGAATTAAAGGAGAATTCAAGAAAAAAATGTAATATATGGATACTCTATTGGATAAAATACATATTTCAGGTAATAAATTCAAGAAATCTTGGAAATATCAAAAAAATTATATGAATTAAATAAGATTCTATATGAAATCCTACATTTTTGAGGTCACTTATACAAGAATTATTGGAAAAAAAATGGAATTTATGGATACTCTATTGGGAAAAATACATAATTAAGGTAATAAATTCAAGAAATCTTGGAAATATCAAGAAAAGTATAAGATTTCATGAAGATTCTACTAAAAAACATACATTTTTGAGGTCACTTATACAAAAGTTATTGGAGATTTCAAGAAAAAAATGGAGTTTATGGATACTCTATTGGATAAAATCCATATTTAAGGTTATAAATGCAAGGAATCTTGGAAATATCAAGAAAAATATATGATTTAAATAAGATTCTATATGAAAACATACATTTTTGAGGTGACTTATTTAAGAGTTATTGGAATATTCCAGGAAAAAAATGGAATTTATGGTTACTTTATTGGATATAATTGATATTTGAGGTTATAAATGCAAGGAATCTTGGAAATATTAAGAAAAATATATGATTTAAATAAGATTCTATATGAAAACATACATTTTTGAGGTGACTTATTTAAGAAATATTGGAATATTCCAGGAAAAAAATGTAATATATGGATACTCTATTGGATAAAATAATTATTTAAGGTTATAAATGCAAGGAATCTTTGAAATATCAAGAAAAATATATGATTTAAATAAGATTCTATATGAAATCGTACATTTTTGAGGTCACCTATACACGAATTAATGGAAAATTCAAGAAAAATATGTAATATATGGATACTCGATTGGATAAAATAATTATTTAAGGTTATAAATGCAAGGAATCTTGGAAATATCAAGAAAAATATATGATTTAAATAAGATTCTATATGAAATCCTACATTATAGAGGTCACTTATACAAGAATTATTGGAATAAAAATGGAATTTACGGTTACTTTATTGGATATAATTGATATTTAAGGTTATAAATGCAAGGAATCTTGGAAATATTAAGAAAAATATATGATTTAAATAAGATTCTATATGAAAACATACAATTTTGAGGTGACTTATTTAAGAAATATTGGAATATTCCAGGAAAAAAATGGAATTTATGAAGAATCTATTGGATAAAATACATATTTAAGGTAATAAATTCAAGAAATCTTGTTAAAATCAAAAAAAATATATGAATTAAATAAGATTCTATATAAAATCCTACATTTTTGATGCCACTTTTACAAGAATTATTGGAATGTTCAAGAAAAAAATGGAATTAATGAAGAATCTATTGGATTAAATACTCATTCAAGGTAATAAATGCAAGAAATCTTGTAAAAATCAAGAAAATTATATGAAATCATGAAGATTCTACTTGAAAACATACATTTTTGAGGTGCCCTATACAAGAATTAATGGAGAATTCAAGAAAAAAATGTAATTTATGAAGAATCTATTGGATAAAATACATATTTAAGGTAATAAATTCAAGAAATCTTGGAAATATCAAAAAAAATATATGAATTAAATAAGATTCTATATAAAATCCTACATTTTTGAGGTCACTTATACAAGAATTATTGGAAAATTCCTGAAAAAAAATGGAATTTATGGATACTTTATTGGTTATAATTCAAATTTAAGGTAATAAATTCAAGAAATCTTGTAAAAATCAAAAAAACTATATGAAATCACGAAGATTTTTCTTGAAAACATACATTTTTGAGGTGACTTATTTAAGAGTTATTGGAATATTCCAGGAAAAAAATGGAATTAATGATGATTCTATTTAAAATTATAGTTATTTAGGGTTTTAAATGCCAGGATTCTTGGAAATATCAAAAAAATTATATGAATTAAATAAGATTCTATATGAAATCCTACATTTTTGAGGTCACTTATACAAGAATTATTGGAAAAAAATGGAATTTATGGATACTCTATTGGATAAAATACATAATTAAGGAAATAAATTCAAGAAATCTTGTAAAAATCAAGAAAATTATATGAAATCATGAAGATTCTACTTGAAAACATACATTTTTGATGTCACTTATACAAGAATTATTGGAATAAAAATGGAATTTATGGTTACTTTATTGGATATAATTGATATTTAAGGTTATAAATGCAAGGAATCTTGGAAATATCAAGAAAAGTGTAAGATTTCATGAAGATTCTACTAAAAAACATACATTTTTGAGGTCACTTATACAAGAGTTATTAGAGATTTCAAGAAAAAAATGGAGTTTATGGATACTCTATTGGATAAAATCCATTATTTAAGGTTATAAATGCAAGGAATCTTGGAAATATCAAGAAAAATTTATGATTTAAATAAGATTCTATATGAAAACATACATTTTTGAGGTGACTTATTTAAGAGTTATTGGAATATTCCACGAAAAAAATGGAATTTATGAAGAATCTATTGGATAAAATACATATTTAAGGTAATAAATTCAAGAAATCTTGTAAAAATCAAAAAAAAATATATGAATTAAATAAGATTCTATATGAAATCCTACATTTTTGAGGTCACTTATACAAGAATTATTGGAAAAAAAAATGGAATTTATGGATACTCTATTGGATAAAATACATAATTAAGGTAATAAATGCAAGAAATCTTGTAAAAATCAAGAAAATTATATGAAATCATGAAGATTCTACTTGGAAACATACATTTTTGAGGTCACCTATACAAGAATTAATGGAGAATTCAAGAAAGAAATGTAATATATGGATACTCTATTGGATAATATACATATTAAAGGTAATAAATTCAAGAAATCTTGTAAATATCAAGAAAAATATATGATTTAAATAAGATTCTATATGAAATCCTACATTTTTGAGGTCACTTATACAAGAATTATTGGAATAAAAATGGAATTTATGGATACTTTATTGGATATAATTGATATTTAAGGTTATAAATGCAAGGAATCTTGGAAATATTAAGAAAAATATATGATTTAAATAACATTCTATATGAAATCCTACATTATTGAGGTCACTTATACAAGAAATATTGGAAAATTCCTGAAAAAAAATGGAATTTATGGATACTTTATTGGATATAATTCAAATTTAAGGTAATTAATTCAAGAAATCTTGTAAAAATCAAAAAAAATATATGAAATCATGAAGATTTTACTTGAAAACATACATTTTTGAGGTGACTTATTTAAGAGTTATTGGAATATTCCGGGAAAAAAATGGAATTAATGATGATTCTATTTAAAATTATACTTATTTAGGGTTTTAAATGCCAGGATTCTTGGAAATATCAAAAAAATTATATGAATTAAATAAGATTCTATATGAAATCCTACATTTTTGAGGTCACTTATACAAGAATTATTGGGAAAAAAATGGAATTTATGGATACTCTATTGGATAAAATACATAATTAAGGTAATAAATTCAAGAAATCTTGTAAAAATCAAGAAAATTATATGAAATCATGAAGATTCTACTAAAAAACATACATTTTTTGAGGTCACTTATACAAGAATTATTGGAAAAAAAATGGAGTTTATGGTTACTTTATTGGATATAATTGATATTTAAGGTTATAAATGCAAGGAATCTTGGAAATATTAAGAAAAATATATGATTTAAATAAGATTCTATATGAAAACATACATTTTTGAGGTCACCTTTACAAGAATTAATGGAGAATTCAAGAAAAAAATGTAATATATGGATACTCTATTGGATAAAATACATATTTCAGGTAATAAATTCAAGAAATCTTTGAAATATCAAGAAAAATATATGATTTAAATAAGATTCTATATGAAATCCTACATTTTTGAGGTCACTTATACAAGAAATATTGGAATAAAAATGGAATTTATGGATACTTTATTGGATATAATTGATATTTAAGGTTATAAATGCAAGGAATCTTGGAAATATCAAGAAAAGATAAGATTTCATGAAGATTCTACTAAAAAACATACATTTTTGAGGTCACTTATACAAGAGTTATTGGAGATTTCAAGAAAAAAAATGGAGTTTATGGATACTCTATTGGATAAAATAATTATTTAAGGTTATAAATGCAAGGAATCTTGGAAATATCAAGAAAAATTTATGATTTAAATAAGATTCTATATGAAAACATACATTTTTGAGGTGACTTATTTAAGAGTTATTGGAATATTCCAGGAAAAAATGGAATTTATGAAGAATCTATTGGATAAAATACATATTTAAGGTAATAAATTCAAGAAATCTTGTAAAAATCAAAAAAAATATAGGAATTAAATAAGATTCTATATAAAATCCTACATTTTTGAGGTCACTTATACAAGAATTATTGGAAAAAAAATGGAGTTTATGGATACTCTATTGGATAAAATCCATATTTAAGGTTATAAATGCAAGGAATCTTGGAAATATCAAGAAAAATTTATGATTTAAATAAGATTCTATATGAAAACATACATTTTTGAGGTGACTTATTTAAGAAATATTGGAATACTCCAGGAAAAAAATGGAATTTATGTAGAATCTATTGGATAAAATACATATTTAAGGTAATAAATTCAAGAAATCTTGTAAAAATCAAAAAAAATATATGAATTAAATAAGATTCTATATAAAATCTTACATTTTTGAGGTCACTTATACAAGAATTATTGGAAAAAAAATGGAATTTATGGATACTCTATTGGATAAAATACATAGTTAAGGTAATAAATTCAAGAAATCTTGTAAAAATCAAGAAAATTATATGAAATCATGAAGATTCTACTTGAAAACATACATTTTTGAGGTCACCTATACAAGAATTAATGGGGAATTCAAGAAAAAAATGTAATATATGGATACTCTATTGGATAAAATACATATTTCAGGTAATAAATTCAAGAAATCTCGGAAATATCAAGAAAAATATATGATTTAAATAAGATTCTATATGAAATCCTACATTTTTGAGGTCACTTATACAAGAATTATTGGAAAATTCCTGAAAAAAAATGGAATTTATGAATACTCTATTGGATAAAATACATAATTAAGGTAATAAATTCAAGAAATCTTGTAAAAATCAAGAAAAATAAATGAAATCATGAACATTTTTTTTTGAAAAGATACATTTTTGAGGTCACCTATACACGAATTAATGGAAAATTCAAGAAAAATATGTAATATATGGATACTCGATTGGATAAAATAATTATTTAAGGTTATAAATGCAAGGAATCTTGGAAATATCAAGAAAAATATATGATTTAAATAAGATTCTATATGTAATCCTACATTATTGAGGTCACTTATACGAGAATTATTGGAATAAAAATGGAATTTATGGTTACTTTATTGGATATAATTGATATTTAAGGTTATAAATGCAAGGAATCTTGGAAATATTAAGAAAAG